>CM064566.1:22313212-22359658 GCA_032716605.1 Paralithodes platypus
GCAGCTTGTGAGGAGGTGTGTGGACTGTGGAGTGAGGAGAAGAGGGAGGGGAGTGAAAGGTACAGCATGGTGGACAGAAGAGGTAAAAATAGCTGTGGAAGACAAGAAGAAAGCGTATAGAGAGTGGTTGGGTAGTAGAGGGAATGAAGATTTGGAGAGGCGGAAACGAGCGAGGTACATGGAGAGAAAGAGAGTGGTGAAGAGAGTAGTGAAGGAAAGTAAGAGAAGAGTAGATGAGAAATTTAGAAGGAATCTGAGTGTAAAATTGAGGGAGTGTAAGAAACTGTTCTGGAAAGAAGTCAAGAAAGTTAGGAAATGTAGCAAGGATAACAGTAAGGGAGTGAAAGATAAGAATGGGAGAATGCTAGCCGAGAAGCAAGAGAGAGTCGAAAGATGGAGGGAGTACTTCAACGAGTTGCTAAATGTAGGGAATGAAGAGCAAGCAAACATAGTTGGATATGGTATGGGTGGGAGAAGAAGAGAAGTAGTGGAGGAGGAGGTGGGGATCAAGAGGTCAGAAGCGTGGGAAGCCATGAAAAGAGTGAAGTTGGGGAAAGCACCAGGAACAGATGGAGTGTGTGGGGAAATGTTGAGGTATGGTGGTGAGATAGTGATCGAATGGGTATGGAAAATGTGCAAACTAGCATGGGAGAAGGGAACTGCAGCCGATGACTGGATGACTGGCATAATAGTCCCCCTATATAAGGGCAAAAAAGAAAGAGGAGTGTGTGGTAACCACCGAGGAATATGTCTTCTAAGCGTAGTAGGGTAGGTGTACAGTAGGGTAGTGATTGAGAGAGTGAGAGTGAGAATGTAGAAATGGATAGGCGACGAGCAGGGAGGTTTTAGGAAGGGAAGAGGATGTGTAGATCAGATTTTTACCCTGAATTGTATTGTGGAGAAGTATCTGGAGAAGCAACAGAAGGTGTATGTTGCCTCTATGGACTTGGAGAAGGCCTATGACAGAGTGGATAGAGAAGGTATGTGGAAAGTACTTAGAATATACGGAGTATATGACAAGTTACTGAAAGCAGTGAAGAGCATGTATGAGGGTGCAAAGGCAGCAGAACGTGTGAAGAATGAGCAGAGCGAGTTCTTTGACCTGAATGTTTGGTTGAAATGGGTGTGTGATGTCCCCGTGGTTGTTTACTGTATATATGGATGAAGTCATGAAAGAAATACTAGGAAGAGCACTGGATGTTGGTGTATCACTGAAAAGGGAGGGAAATGAGTGGAAGCTGCCTATACGGCTGTTTGCGGATGATACAGTTCTGATGAGCGATAATGAATGGGAGTTGCAGGGTCTGGTAAATGAGTTTGGAACAGTGTGCGAAAAACAGAATTTGAAGGTAAATGCGGGGAAGAGCAAGGTTGTGGTCTTCGAAAGGGGTGAAGTCACAGAGTGTGAGGTGAAGTTGAACGGTCAGGCTATGGAGTTCGTCAGCTCTTTTAAGTATCTGGGCAGTGTGTTGAGTAAAGATGGGACTATGGATGAAGAAGTGCGGGAGAGGGTGCAACAGGGGAAGAGGGTTGTAGGAACGTTGAAAGCAGTAACAAGATATAGGGTGGTCAGTATGGAAGTGAAGCAGTCCTTGCATGACAGTGTGGTAATCCCGACACTAACTTACGGAAGCGATGCATGGACGTTCGGGAAGAGACTCAGACCAAGAGTGAGAGCAGTGGAAATTACTTACTTGAGAAGTGCGTGCGGAGTTACATGGAGGGATAACCAGACGAATGAGGAATTAGTATAAGAAGGAGGTGTGGTGTGGAGGTAGATGTGCTGGAAAGTGTGAAAAGGAACAACTTGAGATGGTTCGGCCATATGGAACGTATGGAAAGCGAGAGAATGACTAAGAGGGTGTACGAGAGCGAGGTGGAAGGATAGAGAGGGAGAGGTGCACCGAAGGAGAGGTGGAAGGATAGAGTGAGGAAGTATATGAATGAAGGCGGTGCTGGTTGGTAGGAGGAGCGTTGACTGACTGGGGACAGAGGTGCAGGGGGGCGGTTCGTTCGTGACCATCCATTCGTGGATCACTGCGTCAGGCAATAGATAGAGAGATATAAATATATATATATATATATATATATATATATATATATATATATATATATATATATATATATACGGTACAGTATATATATATATATATATATATATATATATATATATATATATTTAAGTAGAAAGACGGCCGGCCAATCAGCGTGGTCCTTTTGGCCGAGCCTTGTGGCCAGATAACATGGACATTCCAGGCATGACTTCCACCGTCTGCACCACCTCCTCGCTCTGCCAATCAAAAGGCTCCATTGTCGGAGCCGAAATATGGCCGTACAGTCTCGTGCTAAAACTCGCTCTCGCTCTCTCCACAGGCCGTCCCTTCGGATTGCAATATGTCAAATAATTCAGTGCCAGCCCTATACTCCCGTAAGCCACGAAAAGACAATTGCTATTGACTTCCGGGGACATACTATGGAGAGAAAGAAACCGAGGAGACCAAGTTGAATGTGCAGCTAGTGCGTGCCAAGCAGCAGCTAGCCGCACGTGCGAGCCAGCCAATCAAAGCACCCCACGGCATTCCTTGTGCCGGGCGGGAGGCCTATATAAAGGGGTGGGTGGGGGGAGAGAGGAACTCCCGGGTCAGTCTTTTAATCCTTTTAACAATCCATATTCTCACATATTGGTTTCTGCACGGTCACCCATCCAATTAGTGTCCACACCCTCCCAACTTAACCTTTCATCATCACTTACTTGTAAGATCAAGCCATCTTTCCACTGGCCAATCAGGAAGAAGCAGCACTCTCCTTGATCCAGACGAAAGCTTGAAGCTCTTGCAGGATCAGAGCACTTTACTATTAGCCAATCAGGACTCAACAACAATTTCCACGATCCTGGACAGCTGGTGTGAGCGTGTTGGTCAACACAGAGGGCAACTATTTGTTCTGATCCTGACATATTTTCTCTATATTGGTTTTGTGAGAACTGTCTTGAATTTTTTATATAATTCAACTGTGGCTACCAAAATGACATGATAGCGAGGGTGAAAATTAAAGCTGGTCACCCCCCAGACAACAGAAGCAAGTTGAAATGGCTAGAGGTATTATCAAAGGATAATATATATGTTACCAAAATCATTACCATAAATGATGGATACATCATTCTAACTAAGAATGATGGTGATACCGACAAGCTTTTTAGAGAAAGGAGTAAAAAATAATTGAATAATGCCTCCTTCACACCGATCGTGCCACCTGAGCTGAAAGCCAAAAGGATTGTGATTTTGTTTAGAGTGGACGAGGTCATATATGCACACAGCGATAATGAATTATTAGAAGAGCTGGCAAAGGCAAACTTGTGGTCAGCAAACAGAAACGAGAGCATATACAAGTTCACCAACAGCAATAACGTCAAAATCACATTCAAGCAAACAGCACAAGCTACTAATGCTGCTGAAAAGGGATTACTGATGTTCAACTTCAGTGTCCCTGCTTCGCAAATCAAAATTGAAGAGTATGTTCCTCTACTGACCTGTTACGGCTGCTATGCAATTGAACAACACACCAAGAAAAACTGCCCCAAGGGTACCACACACAAGGTGTGCTCGGAATGTAGCAGCAAGGAGCACAGGTGGGATGAATGTACTGCTACAACCAAAAAATGCCTTAACTGCGGTGGACCACATAAATCAACTGCAATGTCTTGCCCAGTAAAGAAATAAGCCATTAACCCTCATCTAGCGGGGGGTTTGGGCTTATTGGGGCATATTCCGGCCCTCCTGAATGATAAATCAAGTATCTGCATGAAAATAAATTTATTCAGCAAAAAAATAGGCGCTAAAAGCTTCAAAATGAGACCAGAACGAGCTACGTAGCACTCGTGGTTCTCATACAGTGGTACCAGTAACATGGGAGTTTAGCGTATAGCGGTATATTTTTCCCAGCTACGCTCACTACTGGCTACACTGCCGGCCTCTCGAGAACACAGGGAGGGTGAGTCAGTGGGCGGCGGTAGGCCCTGGGAGTCGGACATGTGGCCCGCTGCACTCCCGGCTATTTGCACTTGATTTTAACCCTTTAAAAGCCATAATAATGCTCCTACCTTGCTGCTAATTGGTGCCCGGCTATAGCCGGGCACCGCTCTTTAAGGGTTAAGAAGAAGAGAGACGGTCAAGGATCGAATAGAACCAGACCCAACACCACATATAGCGAAGCAGCTTCCAAACAACAGCCTCCGCCAGCCATCAACTCAATAAACGCGGACACAACAAAAATTGCAATCCTAATGCATTATGCCCATCAGTGCAACATGGCCCAGCCTGGAACCTTTAACACGGTGATGAACCAACTGTTAAAGGCAAACAAACTACCTCAGGTTGCCCTGCCAGACAATGCACCCTCCGACATAATACTCAAGAAAACAAACCCACAAAACGAAGTGACTGTAGATGATTACCAACGAAAAACAAGGCACCCAGCCAACTCCAGAGCAAAACCAGTCAACTCAGAAGAAAAACCAGGAAGAAGAGCAGATCACTGAACAGATGGAGAGAGGTACTTTGTTCAGCAGCAACCTACAATGAAGGCAGAAGAACTCGGACTCACTATATTCACCAGTGAGGAGGTGGGATGGCCAAAGGAAAATCAAGACCTTACCTCCCTAATTAATGGACTAAATAGTCGAAAATATAAGTGGCAATACACAAACCCACATTACGATGAGGATGACTGACGTCTTCAACTTACTCGGCCAGAACAAAATCAAGCTCACCAACTGTTATGAAAAAATCAACGACTCAGTATACAAAAAAATACGTTCCGGCCTGCAAGTAGATCGATCACCACTGAGAGAGGATAGAGCACATAGAGTGAGGGCCAAATCACACAAACAGTCACATAGGGAGAGTTTTTTAGGAACTGCCCAAGATCATCTGAAATAAATATAATTATGGACACAATTAAAATAATTTCCCACAATGTTCTCTACTGGCCCACTCGAGCTGCACAATTTACAAACATGTATCTAAGTGAAAACCCACATATAATCATAATTAATAGTCATGGCTGTAGTAATCCATCGGATATATCAATAAAAGGATTCTATACATACTTTAGTAAATACTTCAGAGGAGATGCATGATGGGTCTGCAATATTAATAAAACAAGATGTTAAGCACAAAATAGATGAACATTTTATATCAGATATACTATGACTCAAGGTGGAAACATCACTTGGTGACATTAACATATCCACAACGTATCTACCCCCCAGGAGACCTTTCCTGCCATACCCGGACATACATAGACTAACCTCAAGCCATGAAGCAACATACATAATAGGTGATTTAAACGCAAAACATCCCATTTTAGGACATAATACTACCAACAACGTAGGCAAAGGACTGGCTAGATTTATTAATGATCAAAAACTTAACCACGTAGGCCCAAATTTCCCTACATTCATAAGGGGAAATAGCCAAACAGACCCAGACATAATACTCACAACTAATAATTGTCGACACAACCTATCTATTGAACCTGGCCCCCTTACGACATCTGATCATATTCCTATAATAGTTAAAATAACTGCCAGAGCAATAACAATACCAACAACGAAAAAATATGAGCTGAATAAAGTTAACTGGGAACAATTTAGAGAGGTTGCTAACAATACAATAGACAACCAGCAAAATCAAGACATAGAAGAAACAGATATTGAAGAAATAGACAGACAACTAAACAACTGGTACGAGCAATTAAGAAGGGGCTTGATAGCACGGCTCCCATAACTAAAAGTAAGATCATCTGCAATCCCATTTACAGCGCAAGATTGAAAAATATACAACAAAGCTACACACAACTAACTCGGATGGCAACATTGTACGGGTGGACCATGGCTAGCTACCGAGCTTACAGAAGACTCTAAATTGATCTGGCAATTGAGGTTGAAAGAATACTAAATGAACGTAACCAAAAGCAGCTAACAGACTTAATTAACAAACATAAAACACCAGTAGAGTTTTTGAAACACATGAAACGTCTTAACACAACACCAAGTACTACTCCCGACTATATATTGGATGGCAACAAAAGGAAAATCCACGATAATGCAGAAAAGGAGGCGATATTTCGTAATATTTGGCAGGATATTTACAGAATAAGCGAGGATGACAATGAAGAATTTGATGAACAAAACCACCGGCTAGTGCATGAATACGACAAAACGAAGAGAGGACGCTACCTTACCCAAACATAAATGAAAACCGATATATCAACAATACCATAGTAACAAGACGTATCTCGTAGAAGAAGTGGAAAGCCACATAAAAAAGTTAAAGGACAAGGCACCTGGAATAAGCGGTATTAACAAAAGAATATTACTTAATCTACCACAACAAATGATAGAGAAATTGACATCCACATTTAATAAGACATTTTCCCTGGGATATTTTCCAGACCGATTTAAGGTTGCCATCTTGCATTTTATACCAAAACCAAATAAATTCCGCCGAGATCCAATGTCCTATCGCCCAACATCATTATTGGAAGTGCCTGGCAAGATTTTCGAGAGGTGCATTCTGACAAGACTCACAGGGCATCTAAACAAAAACAACCTAATACCTTACCAACAACATGGTTTTAGAGAAGGGCGAAGTACGACAACAGCCATTGCCCTAATACATGAGAAGATCGCTCAGGCTCTAGCTAATAAACATCAATGCTCCGTGGTGCTCAGAGATGTAAGCAAAGCCTTCGATAAAGTATGGTATGAAGGCTTGAAATATAAAATTCTTAAATTAGGCCTACCACAATATCTCGAGGCCACACTATGTGACTTCCTAATGGATAGAACAGCGAGAGTGAGGATGGGTGAAGTATTGGGACCAGAATTTGAACTGCAGAGTGGTGTCCCACAAGGAAGCATTTTATCCCCTATCCTGTATTCAATATACAGAGCAGACATCCCACAACCTGCAAATGACTGCTTTAACATACTTTATGCGGATGACATCTCTCAGGTAATAACATATCGACAAAAATCTAAACTAATGATGGCAGAAAGAGTGGCGGATGAAATAAATAAAATTAACAGCTTTGAAAACAAATGGAAAATAAAAAACAACTTAACCCTTTATTGGCGGCGCGCAACTTATGTCGTGTGAAAGAAATTTGGACTAAGTGGCGGTTCACAACTTATGTCGTGTGCCATTTTCAGCACGTAATGTTGCAGAGAGAGAGAGCTGAGCGGTGTGAGGAGCGTAGTAAGGCTATGACCGTCGCACACCAACGCGGTGGGCCAACTGAAGTGAAAACCACCCTTCCTTCCCCCCTCACACTCGCTACACAGGGAATTATGTAGAGAAAGTACCTAATTACATGGTTTTTGCACTCGTGTTGCGCGATAGTTGCAAGAAAACTAGCGGTCGTACAAGGATGGTTGGGGTGTCATTGGAAAGCTCTGTTTATGCCCTTTCAGGGATAGACACTTGTTTTACGCTGTGGGTCTTATTTAGGCATGAAAATTATCACGTAAACAACCCTATTTAGGGTAAAAACACCCCGCTGGGCGGTACATATAAATTACCGCCTAGGCCGCTCGTTAGGTGTTAAACAAATTTACAATAATACCAATGGCTACAAACGTCCAGGAGGACATCATTGTAAATGGCGACCTCCTGGATCAGACCAATAAGGGTAAAATCTTAGGAATGAAGTTAACAAAAAGCGGCATAATACAACATGTAAATGATATAAAGCATAAAGCAAATCGAGCACTTACTAAATTGTACAAATTCAATAGTCTACCATCCAACATAAAATTGCACTTGGTTAAAGCATATACACTACCACTAATTGAGTATCCAGCCATTCCGCTCATGAGCATCTCCAAAACACAGATGTTAAACCTCCAAATAATACAAAACAAATCACTTCGCTTTGCGCACAACGAGCACTACCTATATTTGAGAAACACCGAACAACTTCACAATCTGAGCAATGTATTAGCTATGAACGTTAAACTCTACCAAAGAGCTAAACATATCTGGGCAAAACTAGCATTACTACAAGACCCTTATTATCTAGAGCTTATGGAGGGAAACAATAACCGTAGCCATGCCTGGTTTCCCAAAACTCTGAACGTACTAGATAATGAACCAATTCGAATATACACATGAGAACCTCACTAATTTACTGACATCTATCTAACAAAATATATGACATTACCGACTTAGACACCAATATTATGACATAACCAGGGGCAATGCAGGTGGGTGTTAGTGGTAGAGTACCCCATACCACCGCCTGTACTCCCATGACCATGATGACTATACCGTTTGGAGTGCCAGTATTGATCCCCTTAAGGTAGCACCAACCATGAGGTGGGTCTCTCAGTGCCTCACCAAAACTTTCCCACAGTACCACTTCTCGATACAGTCTACGGCGATGCTCCCCAGCTGGTGCACTGCTGGGGCCATAGGCTGCTATCAATCAATCAACCATCAACTTTAACTCCTTAAGGTGCGGTCACACTATGAAGACTTAAGGTAATTACCGCGGTGACTCAAGGAGTGCCGATTGTCTTTGCCGATCATCCGTAACTTGACCAAGAGTAAATGTCTGCCTGAGGCAGGCTGGACGGCATCATGGATCACGGCATCATGGATGGGGCTACACGGAGACCTAGCATAGCAGACCGCCGGCGTCATGCGGTGCAACGAGGCAACAGGACGGCAAAAGGAAGGCAACTTGACGGCCTTCGTGTTACGCAGGTCCCCTACTCGCGCTGGCGCGCGAGCCCCGCCACGAGGCGCGTGTGGGGGCCAACGCTTTGGCGACGCATGGCGCCACACGGCGCTGACCGGTCGGCTACCGGTCCCCCTCACGTGGTATGGTCGGGAGGAAGCATGGAGAATGCTGAATTTCTGAAAATTACAAGCCGGGTTTTATGTGTTGTGATGTGAGCAACACAGAGTGTGGGGACGGGTGCAGCTTGGCAGTATATTCAGGAGGATCAATGCAATTCAAAATAAAAAACAATGGGATGAGACGAAATACATATTCAGTTATTACAACCTCTAAACATTTAGCAAATGGTGGCCTTTCCTGGGAGCACAGAGAAGTGAAATGTATTTTGAGATAAACTTAAAAACATAAGAAATAGTAGCAAGGTGGTTAGCCCACCATCTCTTTTAAATCTCATACTTTTCTTTTTTTCAACACTTTATCTTCATCACATCCCACTTCTTCTTTCACAACTTGTGAAGCCTCACTTCACATTTTCGTTCGTTCGTTCGTTCCCGGGTCATTCAGGCACCGGGCACCACTGGGGCAGCTCGCCACAGCCCAGCCTCTCTCTCTTCCCAGGGCACCTCGGGAAACTTGGCTTACCCTACTACAGCCTTCCAGCCCACCTCAACAGTTCCCGTGAATACTCCCTCGGGCCTGGCCTCACTCTCATCTACGTGGAGATTACACCATCAGTATCCCTCCGCCTGGCGTCACAGTGCTGGCTTACACACCTGTAGCCAGACAATTCAAGAGGGGCGACAGGTAGTAGCTGAGAGTGACCGTTTCCAGGAGATAAGGAGAAAGAGAGAGAGAGAGATCATGTTAACTGACCCAGTGGTTCCTCGTAAAATAATAAATGTGTTCTTATAGAACAGACTAAAGAGAAATAGACTTGAGTTATGAAACAAGATAAAGGGATGATTTGTTCATAGAGTATTAGTGGTCATTGATAGAGAAGGCTCCATGCCATTAGCTACCAAATAGATAGGATCTCATAGGAAGAGATTTAATTAAAGTAAGAGGGATTGAGATTTGAAAGCAACTATAGGGCTCAGTGGGAATAATAGATAGTTGCAGATAGATGAGCTTCAGCTTAGGGATATAGATATATATAGGAAGGACACCAGTCCGAATGTGAAGGACACTAGTCCGAGTATTAGGGAAATATATATAGGATGGACACTAGTCCGAATGTGAAGGACACTAGTCCGAGTATTAGGGAAATATATATAGGAAGGACACCAGTCCGAATGTGAAGGACACTAGTCCGAGTATTAGGGAAATATATATAGGAAGGACACCAGTCCGAATGTGAAGGACACTAGTCCAAGAATTATACTATATCTTATGTTGTGGAGGCAATTGAATTAATAATCTTATTAATGGTTAGTCCGTCGGTTGAGCGTCGATAGAGAATAAGCCTAAAGTAGAATCTTTGAATTAGTGTTAAAGTAAGGACGTATCTATTGCGTTAAGATATTAAGTACGTATCCGGGAATAAGTGTAACGGATAAAGAGTTCAATATTGTAAAGGATAAAGATTGTGTCCTACGTGGAGACTTAGATGACCTACGGGTCTGTATTGTATTAGGGTTAAGATATTGTGTTGTATTAAGAGAATTTATGTTCAGGTGTAACGGACTGCGCGTTCGATGTTGTAAAGGGGTGGTGAGAGAAAGATTATATCATTTGTGGGGAATTAAGTGGTCTACGGGCCAGTGTTGTATTCAGGCGTTGTATTGTATTAGGGTTAAGATATTGCGTTGTATTAAGATAATTTATGTTCAGGTGTAACGAACTACGCGTTCGATGTTGTAAAGGGGTGGTGAGATAAAGATTATATCATTTGTGGGGAATTAAGTGGTCTACGGGCCAGTGTTGTATTGTATTAGGAGAAATTATGTTAGTAACGCCCCGGTCTTATAGATAGACATCCAGGGGCTCGGTAAAGGTTATATTATTTAGGAAATAGCATTTGTGATTTAGATTTACGTATAAGAGTTTTTGGTCAGAGAAGCCCTGGTCTCTTAGTTAGACATCCGAGGGCGTTGTAAAATATATTAGTTGAGTCTGGTAACCTGCAATGGATCGAAGTCGAACTGAGTCATTACCTGAATAGCGGGAATCCAAGTAGATGGTAACGGGAGCTCTCGAGTTCCAATGTACTATCTGGTGTGGGTCAACGAACTTTTCAATTCGTGTATTGAACTCATTTTGGCCCGAACAGGAAGTGGGTTACTGGACCCGTGTTAGCTAAAGAGTTGGGCTGTAAAATAAATATACAAAACTCCACCAACTGTCAAATTATTCCCCCACTGTACTAGTGTGCTTGAACTTAGAAATGTAAGTACAACATATATATATATATATATATATATCTATATATATATATATATATATATATATATATATATATATATATATATATATATATATATATATATATATATATATATATATAATATTTATTCGCCTGAGTAAGTTTATAAAAAGTAGAAATTACATATAATGCTTCACCATTACTTTTCTTGTCTCCTTGAATAAAAACAGCATGAGACAGTAATCATTTTACAAGATAAAAGGGTGTTTTAGTTAGCATTAAGGACATCATGTGTTTATCCAACAAGGCAGGGAAGAGAGGAATGAACATTAATCTGCACCACTCAAGCTCGATTCATCTGACCTTATCAATCTGACATGATTCTTCCTTTAAGGGGAGATGGGTCGTTTCTCTTGATCACTTTCTCCCTCGTGTATAGCCCCATTAGTTTTGAGATTTTAAGACGTTCGGCGTATTTCGTTGGCAATTTTAAGATCTTTCATGCCATTGACCTGTCAATCTGTTTCCATGCGAGCGATAGCAAGCCTGTAATTTTAAGAGGAACCGGCCTCCAGGAAATTTTTCTAGCGACAAATTTACAAATTTATCTTGAAAGGGCTCTAGGGGGTGTTTATTTTAAGCTTGGTGAAGGCCAAACGAGGAAACTAAAAAGTATATGAATAACTGAATAAATAGACCAACAAAACAGCCACTATCCCCTTAATATCCAACTTATGGTATCATCCTAGTCTCGTCTACTTTGCCAACCATTATATTAACTTAGGGGGAGGCTGGCCGTTTGTTTGGTCTGTTAATGCATTTATTCATATATTTTCTAAGTTTCCTCCCTAGACCTTCATCAAGCTTAGAAAAACACCCCCTTATTTCAAGATAAATTTGTACATTTTTCGGTAGAACAATGTACCGGCCGATGGCCGGTTCCTCTTAAAATTGCAGGCTCGCTATCGCTCGCCAGGAAATAATCGACACTTAAATGGCACGAAAGGTCTTAAAATTGACAACGAAATTGGATGAAAGGTGTTAAAATCGCCAAACTAATGGGCCGAACGTCTTATAATCTCAAAGCTAGAGGGGCTAAACATTAGGGAGAAGGGGGTCCAGAAAAACGGTCTGCCTCCCCTTAATATTAGACTAGTTCATAACCGGAATAGCAGATGTAACGTAGATAAAGTGGTGTTATTGAATATCTGGACCCGGTCCTGTACAATGCAATCAGTTCATTGCGTCACACATAGCAGAGGAAGGGTGGTATAATAACTATCATCATCAAGTTTATTATTAGATTAGTTATGAAATGAGATACGGTACTCTAAATCTGTCATTTCAATCCATGCATTCTATCAAACATTTCAATTCCCTGCCGTTAATTAATGAGTATGTTTTAGCTTAATCTATCCTATTATTTATTTTTACTGAAGTCTAAATTATAATTACATTATTTATTTTACCCTAGCTCTCCCCCCCCCCCTTTTTTGCCAAATAGGTGCATTTATAATGGGTATATTGTTACATATTGATAATAAATATTTAACAAATAGGTAGTTAAGCAGGAGCTGGAAGTAACTAGCTTCATTGGCTAGTAGAATATATTAAGCTACTAGGTACCACACGGCTATTCAACTATATAGGCTACAATATTATGTACTGAATATTATTTAATCTATAACCAATTGTAGGCAGATTAATCTTTTGCTTATTTTAATGTCAATGAAATGTAACTCCTTCACATTCCTTCAACATATGTAAAACAAAAATCAGAATATTGAATTAAAAGTAGGCTACGTGTACAAGACAAATGTTGGTTATTGTGAATACAATAGGAGGTTTGGAAGCTTTGTTTGGTTCCATTTTATAATGCAAATAATGATACAGCGTGCCTGGAAGATTCATTTAAGGGGGGGGGGGAGTCGGGGTTTTTTGTGGACCCCCTTCTCCCTAATTTTTAGCATATTAGTTTTGAGATTTTTAAACGTTCGTTCCGTTAGTTTGGTTATTTTGAGACCTTTCACCCCATTTAGTTTTCAATATTATGACCGTTCGTGTATTTAGGTGTCGATTTTGTTCCTGGCGAGCGAGAGCGAGCCTGTAATTTTAGAAGGAACCGGGCTTTGGCCGGGAAATTGTTCTACCGAACAATGTGAAAACTTACCTTGAAAGGGGCTCTAGGGGGGTATTGTTAAAGCTTGGTCTAGCAAGGAAACTCAAAACAACATAATAAATAAATATATAGACCAAAAACAGGCACTACCGCCTTAATGTGTTCCATAGCTTTGGGCCCCTGTCAATTAGGCTACGTTGTCTGTGCGAGTGGCGATATTTATTGGGTTCACCGCGTATTAAGGGGAGATAGGTCACTTTTCTAGACCACCTTCTCCCTCATGTTTAGCTCCATTAGTTTGGCGATTTTAAGAACTTTCACCCCTTTTCTCTGTTAATATTAAGACTTTTCGTGTCACCTACTATGGGTTTCAGAGGCCGTGTTACATGGTTTTTCGGGAATAACTTATTAACACAAATTTGGATTAGTACGATATTTTGACACAGCTTTATTCACACCCTGCCCTAATTTTCGCCAATATCGTGCATTACCAAAAGTGTAGAATTAAGGTACTTGTCCCTGTGTCATGAGGTTAAAGTCGCACCTGGTCACACCTGGATGATGAGGAAACGAACAAGGTTAGTCACCCCCCCATCTCTCTTTCTTTCCCTCTCGCTCTCTCTCTCGCTCTCTCTCTCTCTTGCTCGCTCTCTCTCTCTCTCACTTTCTCACACATGGAAACTACGGCCACTGGCGCATTCATTATACATATAAAAGTGAGGCATGCAAAATGTATTAATTTTATATTAATGTATGATAGTGACATAAACTGACTGCAAGGGCAACAGTAGGGTAGGGTGGTGGGTATAAAACGAGCGTGTGTGATGGAAGAGCAGTGGTTTGGTGATTTCCAGGTGTTGTGTAGTTTTGTGTTGGCATGATATTGCATCTACTGTAAGGTGTAATATGGTCATCGTATCGTCAGGTTGTGTTGGATGTCAGGTGGGATGGGGCAGTTGACGCTTGGTCATTAATTACGGGTTGGGAAGGGGTGAGGATGGGAAAATGTTGGGGGAGGAAGGGTAGTGTAGGGTAAGTAAGTACAGTCACTTATACAAAATCGTGGACCGGTACGATTTTCGTTATGCAATTACTATCTGGGTTGATTATTGGCTGGGACTTGCTTTATAATCAATGGTATATGTAGGTTCGTAATTGATGTATAGACAATCATATTCGTAAATCCGTTTGTAGAGATATACTTCCATAATTAGAAAAAAGGTGAGGTCCATGAATTGTTATGAGTGATGGTACGTTGAGGAAGATGCTGCCGACAATAAAAACAAACAATACAACAAAAACACGGAGGAGAAGGGTGGGACAATGGGACATTTATACAAAGTTTATAGGAATGTGGAGGGGTGAGTGTGGCCAGGTTTTATTAATAGGTCATTTTATACAACGAAAGGAAGCGGAGACATGAAGGGTGGACAAATGATTGGACAAGCCGATTGACGGCTTTCTCCCTGCTGTATATGTAGTAAACACGCATGACAAATGCGTCTTTACACCCACGCGGACAATGACGCAACATGGTTGCCATAATTTGCCTTGCTGGAGCCAATGTCACGTATGGCTGACTGTATACGACTGCTGCCGTAAGCCCGTGGCACCCGACGAAAACACACAACACCCGGAAACAACCGAACCATTGCTCATCGATGAAACACGGTCGTTATATACCCAGCACCCTACCATACTCTTGTCCTTACATTCACGTTATGTCACTATACAATATAAATACAAAACACACAACACCCGGAAACAACCGAACCATTGCTCATCGATGAAACACGGTCGTTATATACCCAGCACCCTACCATACTCTTGTCCTTACATTCACGTTATGTCACTATACAATATAAAATTAACACATTTTGCATGCCTCATTTTTATATGTATAATGCATGCGCCAGTGACCGTAGTTTCCATGTGTGAGAAAGTGAGAGAGAGAGAGAGCGAGCAAGAGAGAGAGAGAGAGCGAGAGAGAGAGCGAGAGGGAAAGAAAGAGAGATGGGGGGGTGACTAACCTTGTTCGTTTCCTCATCATCCAGGTGTGACCAGGTGCGACTTTAACCTCATGACACAGGGACAAGTACCTTAATTCTACACTTTTGGTAATGCACGATATTGGCGAAAATTAGGGCAGGGTGTGAATAAAGCTGTGTCAAAATATCGTACTAATCCAAATTTGTGTTAATAAGTTATTCCCGAAAAACCATGTAACACGGCCTCTGAAACCCATAGTAGGTGTCTATTTTTTCCTGGCGAGTGATAGCGAGCCTGTAATTTAGGAGGAACAGGCCTTCGGCCGGGAATTTGTTTTACCGAAAAATGTACAAATAGGCCTACATCTTGAAAGGGGATCCTGAGGTTATTTCAAATTTGATGGAAGACTAGGGAGAAAATAAAAAAAAAAAAAAATATTACGAAAAAATCGACCAAAAAGTGAACCATCCCCCCCTTAAAATCATAACAACATAAGATCACTGACATCTGCAAAAAGGTCGACCGGTTAACACATGGCAGATCCCTCTCATACCCACCCACGTGAGATACTACGAAGAACACATTTGTATTGTGCTTAGTCTCAGTATTGCATTCTTAAGGGGGCATTTCCACTTGAGGGATTTTTTGTGGACCTCCTTCTCCCTCATATTTAGCCCCGTTGGTTTTGAGATTTTAAGACGTTTGCAGCATTAATTTGGCTATTTTAAGAACTTTTGCCCTATTTCTGTCAATTTTAAGACCTTTCGTGCCATTAGGTGTCGATATTTTCCTGGCAAGAGATAGCGAACCTGTAATTTAAGAGGAACCGGACTTCGGCCGGGACATGTTTCTACCGAAAATGTACACATTTATGTTGAAAGGTGGTCTGAGGGGTGTAATTCTAAGCTTGAAGGAGGTCTAGCAAACAAACTAAACCCCTCCCTTGCTGTTGCCAATACACTAATACAGCAGGAGTATCCGTAAACCCCTCCCTTGCTGTTGCCAATACACTAATACAGTAGGAGTATCCGTAAACCCCTCCCTTGCTGTTGCCAATACACTAATACAGTAGGAGTATCCGTAAAACCCCTCCCTTGCTGTTGCCAATACACTAATACAGTAGGAGTATCCGTAAACCCCTCCCTTGCTGTTGCCAATACACTAATACAGCAGGAGTATCCGTAAACCCCTCCCTTGCTGTTGCCAATACACTAATACAGTAGGAGTATCCGTAAACCCCTCCCTTGCTGTTGCCAATACACTAATACAGCAGGAGTATCCGTAAACCCCTCCCTTGCTGTTGCCAATACACTAATACAGTAGGAGTATCCGTAAACCCCTCCCTTGCTGTTGCCAATACACTAATACAGCAGGAGTATCCGTAAACCCCTCCCTTGCTGTTGCCAATACACTAATACAGCAGGAGTATCCGTAAACCCCTCCCTTGCTGTTGCCAATACACTAATACAGTAGGAGTATCCGTAAACCCCTCCCTTGCTGTTGCCAATACACTAATACAGCAGGAGTATCCGTAAACCCCTCCCTTGCTGTTGCCAATACACTAATACAGTAGGAGTATCCGTAAACCCCTCCCTTGCTGTTGCCAATACATTAATACAGCAGGAGTATCCGTAAACACCTCCCTTGCTGTTGCCAATACACTAATACAGCAGGAGTATCCGTAAACCCCTCCCTTGCTGTTGCCAATACACTAATACAGCAGGAGTATCCGTAAACCCCTCCCTTGCTGTTGCCAATACACTAATACAGCAGTAGTATCCGTAAACCCCTCCCTTGCTGTTGCCAATACACTAATACAGCAGGAGTATCCGTAAAACCCTCCCTTGCTGTTGCCAATACACTAATACAGCAGTAGTATCCGTAAACCCCTCCCTTGCTGTTGCCAATACACTAATACAGCAGGAGTATCCGTAAACCCCTCCCTTGCTGTTGCCAATACACTAATACAGCAGTAGTATCCGTAAACCCCTCCCTTGCTGTTGCCAATACACTAATACAGCAGGAGTATCCGTAAAACCCTCCCTTGCTGTTGCCAATACACTAATACAGCAGTAGTATCCGTAAACCCCTCCCTTGCTGTTGCCAATACACTAATACAGCAGGAGTATCCGTAAACCCCCAGGTTAAAGCCGGTATCACAAGAGAGATTTTATAGTCAACATTCGATGATCAAATTTTTGTTGGCAACATTTATGGAGTATTTGGCACTGGTATCGGTAACTAGACTGGTGATAGATGAATTTAGGTTACAGAAAAATATTGAATGTTGACTTCATCAGCTGCCAGACCAGTGTTGAGGATAAATGTTGAGTGAAAAAGCGCTCATCTGATACCGGCTTAACCGTGGGAAACTGATAGGCTGGATACAAGAACAAGCTAAAAAGGATGAGTTATGTAATTATCAATGTACAGTCGTGGACAGGAATGCATGGCCAATTTATGAGTGTCATTTATGATACACTGGTGAACTATTTTGAGAAACTGCTTTAACTACTTGGATTAAGGGGAGGTTTTTAGTGTGTTCCCTAGACCTGCATCAAACTTAGAATTACACCCTCTAGACCCCCTTTCATTTTAAATGTGTACATTTTTCGGTAGAAAAATGTCACGGCCAAAGGCCGGTTCCACTTAAATTACAGGCTCGCTATCGCTCGCCAGGAAAAAATAGACACCTAAATGGGGCGAAAGTTCTTAAAATCGCCAAACTAATGGGACAAACGTCTTAAAATCTCAAAAGCCATGAGGCTAAACATGAGGAAGAAAGGAGTCCAGAAATAAAAACGTTTCACCCTATTAGTTTGACGATAATAATATGCTTCACTACATTCAAGTGTCGACCGACAGTGAGCCTGAAACTTAGGAGAAATTGGCCTTTGAACGGGATATTCTTCTATTGAAAAATGTACATATTTAGCTTGAAGGGGTTCTGGGTGGGCATGTTTTAGTTTGAAGGAAATCTGGTAAGCCGCTTCTGTTTGCCTAGGGTAGAAACTAAAATGCATTGCTCGAAAATGGAAAAAGCAAGCAAAATCCTCATTAATAATAAAATATGATATAATAAACCACACGACGTCGGACCAGATGGTATTAAGAAATAATTATTGTTGTGTAACTGAATCTTATTCGTGTGCTAAGGATTACTACTAAAGACAATGTGGATTTGAGTGTATAATGTGATAATACAATACTACTGTCGGGAATAGGGTAATGATCCCTACAGTTTTAGGTCCAATAGGACATTTGAATTTGGCGGTATCGTATCGCATGTACGATTTCGGCTGGTTCTTTGTGTATTGTAGTTTATTCTTAAGTATAGGTTAAATATTAACTGTAATGTATAAATATCTACATCAGCTCTAGATGTATCATGAAACCAAGTTATGGGTTATAATTATTATGAGCCGGCAGCCATATGTAATTTCGCGAAGCGATCGGACGCCGGCCCTTTAGTATCTCAACCAACACCATACAGCCAACATCTCCCCCCCCCCCCCCCCCCGCTCTGACTCAACCTACAGTTCACCATGTGCTACCAATACTAGTCTATAACAACAGTCCTACATTACCAGTCCTCTAAGCTAAGTTCATTGTATCGATATTGTATTATGTGAACATTCCTACATGTCATGCAATTGAATTAGCCGTGTGTGGAGGACTGGATTACACCCATCCACTACGTCGTTGGTAATTATATTATAACGATTTGTTGGGATATTTCATGTACCAGTGATATGCAATTTAACCTCTTTATCTAAATTCCCGACAAATGATGGTCCTTCGAACCGGATGGCTTCCTTATAGTGCCGTTTTGTTTACTTCCTTGACGCTTGTGGGCTTACAAATGGCTGCCGCCTCGCGTGTTGTTGGGCCGAATGCCCTTTCCCTAGTGTAGACCCGGCTTATTCCCTGTGTTTTTTTCCAGTTAAGCGTCGTCCCTATCTTTTGGGGGGCTATTTTCCAGGTTTTTTTGGGCGTGTGTTCCTTGATGTTTTTTTGGTGGGTTAGCTGGGCTGGTGCTTGGGGTGCGGGTAATTTCGTCCGGTACCATTTCGCGCTAGTAGGCTAGGCTAGGCCTGCAGGTGTCTGTGGTAGCTGTTCATTTCGCTTTGGTGGTGGGCCTCTGGTGTTCCTTGTGTTTTGTCATTATGAGACTCTTTTCTTAATTTTGCCGGTGGGGAGGATTCTCATGTGACTCATTTAATTAAATTTTATAGCCTAGTTGCCTAATTACGGTCATGAGGTTCGGTCTCGGTCTCCGTTGATTCCTAAGCGATTGACAGCCAACAGACCTCATGATTGTGGGATGGGCAGCTGGGCTAGGCCTAATACTTATTACTAGTCAGTTATTTTCATTTACCCTTCTTTCTCTAGCCCTAGTTTGTTTCTGCTACTTGTCAATTTGTCTTATTAATTCAATTAATATATCCTACTGCAGCTAATAGCCTAATAACCGTTTCCAAATTGAGAGTGGCAATGCTATTGCCACATTTTTTAATTTAAATTAATTTGTGTAACTAGTTTGCTTTATAGTTTAGAGAGTTAATAGCTTAGATTCAGACCTTAACGATGACAGATTTAAAGAAACTTAAGATTCTGAAGGGGGGGATGAAGGGAAGTTTAAATAGGTGTTTAAGAAATCTTGATGAATTTGTATTAAGTGCCACGGCTGATCAAATTAAGGGTAAATTTGCTACTGTAACTAAATCGCTAGCCACTTATGATAATTATGCTCAGCAGGTATATGGTTTATTGACAATTACTGATGATGTGGAAGAAGAAATGTCAGCAGATCTTGGGTACTTTGAGGACGTTAATACAGCCTTAGCCAGACTATCTTCCACGCAAGAAACACACCCTGTTAAGGGTACCGGTACACCAAAAGCGACTGGCTTTAACCTGCCGAAGCTTACTTTGCCTACCTTTTCCGGGGATTCGGCTACCTGGACTGGATTTTGGGATATCTTTGAGTGTTCCGTCCATCAGAATAAAACACTCACATCCATCCAAAGGTTCACATATCTCCGTGGCCAATTGAAAGGGGAGGCATTGAAGTTGATCGATGGGTACAAGCTAGAAGCTACAAGCTACGAGTCTGCAGTGGAGTTGCTGAAGAGAACTTACGGGAGAGAGGAAGTCATCAAGACTGCATTAATTACTAAATTCTTCACTCTAGATCCTCCGTCCTATGATGTGACGGATCTAAAGGAGTACTATGCCTCCTTTGAGAGCCTCCTCTGATCTATGGAGACAATGGCCATCACCAAGGAGGAAATATTTAGTGTAAATATCTTGAACAAGATACCCTCTCCCCTAAAGGAAATCGTAAGACGACAACTAAGCGACTCTCCACTAAACTTTGAAGCGTTGGTGCAGGTGTACCAGACTGAAGTCTTCAATATGGAGAGTACTGGACACTACCGACCCGTGGAGATGTCGCCATCCACTGCAGCTTTCCCGGTACAGACTTCTCCTAAACAGAAAAGGCCAATATCATTAGGTTGTAAGTTGTGCAGTGTCCACGGTCATCTGTGGTACCAGTGTCCTAAGTATCCTAAGGCTACACAGAAGATTGGCAAGGCTAAATCACTTAAGTTATGTACCAGCTGTCTGGCAAGAGACCACTTCAACAGTACTTGCACCAATTCCTACATCAAACCTTGTAAGTATTGCAAGGGGAAACATTGGTTTCCCTTTGCACCCAGTCTGATCGGCACGACGGCAAAGAAAAGGGGAGAACCCCCAAAGAGTCACATGAGAAAGGTAAGAGCGAGGGTAATAAAGTATCTGCCATGTCCATTGCTTCTCGAGAATGTCAATTGCTTCCTACTATGATGCTGCCAGTAGTGGCGAGTAATAATAATACTATAATGACACGCACCTTACTTGACCAGTGCTCACAGAGGTGATTCGTTCTGCGGTCATCATTACTCCAGCTCAAGTGTATCAGCAAGGGTCAAGAGAATATGCGTCTCCATGGTTTCACTAGTGAAGTAGATTCCAGTGACTATGATATAGTGGAGATTTCCTATGTTTATAGAAGAAAGGTATGTGCCATCAAGGTTGATGTGGTCGACACACTACCCAGTTTCTATATAGCATCAGAGATTCAACCACATTTGAAATATCTCAGAAGCAAGGGTTATAAACTGGCTGATGATCAACTCTCTGCTAACAATGGTATTATGCTACTGGTCGGAGCTGATTATTACTACGACCTGGTTCACCCTGGATATCGGCGGGTAGATAAGCTAATAATGCTCCCCACGATCCAAGGGTATGCCATTTCTGGATCCTATGCCACTTCCTCTCAAGACACACAGGTGGAGGTGGTTACGGTCCTCAAGGTAGCAGTAAGCCCCATAGATAAATATATTAGGCCAAATGTGCCTGATAAAACATGTACTGATATAGATAAGCTATGGGACTTGGACAATATTGGAATTGACCCACATGAACTTGATCGTGAGTCCAAGCTAGCATTAAGCTCGTATGAAGAGACTGTAACGTATGACTCTGGCAGGGGTCAGTATGTGGTAAGGCTCCCTTGGAATGATAACAAGAGTAAATTACCTACTAATTTCCATCTAGCACTTGGTAGGTTACATGGCCTCCAGAAGCAGTTTGTCAAGGATCCAAATTATTGCGAGACTTATGCGGCAGTTTTAAACGAGCAGGTACAACGTGGATTTGTGGAGAGAGTAGATCTCAGTGAGTATGGGGATAACATCCATTACCTTGCTCACCATGGGATTAAAAAGGACAGTTCCACCACTCCTGTTCGTATTGTGTATGACTGCTCTGCTAAATCCAGTGATCGCTCCTATAGCCTGAATGATTGTCTATACACGGGTCCGTCCCTGGTCTCTGATCTCGCGCAAATTATGTTGCGCTTCAGATGTCATAGGTTTGCATGGGTCGCCGATATTGAGAAGGCCTTCCTGATGCTTCAACTCCATCGTGAAGACAGGGGCTCGACAAGATTGTTATGGCCACGGGACCCAATGGATCTAGATTCAGAGTATCTGGTCTACAGGTTCAGAGTCGTCTTATTCGGGGCGACCAGTTCCCAGTTCCTTCTCAACGCTACTATCTTGCATCATCTTGAGGAGGCTGGACTAGATCCTGACTTCAAGAATGACTTCGACAAGATTTTTATGGCCATGGGACCCAATGGATCTAGATTCAGAGTATCTGGTCTACAGGTTCAGAGTCGTCTTATTCGGGGCGACCTGTTCCCAGTTCCTTTTCAACGCTACTATCTTGCGTCATCTTGAGGAGGCTGGACTAGATCCTGACTTCAAGAATGAGATCAAGCAGGGGATCTATGTGGACAATCTTCAAGGCACTGGAGACGATGAAGATTTATTGCTCGAAAGATACTGGGAGATCCGCGATATACTTGCCAAGGCTCATTTATACTTAAGAGAATGGGCCACTAATAGTGATCTTTTGAAAGGTCAATTTGCTTCTGACGGTGTTGCTACTGAAAATAGTGAGGTGAAGTTTTTAGGCCACAAATGGGACACTACCACAGATTGTATATCCTTCTGTCACACCCCATGCGGCAGTGAGCTTATGACCAAGCGAAACTGCTTAAGCTTGTCAGCGAGGTTGTTTGATCCCCTAGGGTTTTTGCTGCCTGTAACTATCCGTGCTCGTATGTTTTTACAGCAACTGTGGCGGCTAAAACTAGATTGGGACACGCCCCTCCCGACTGAGTTACAAGATACTTGGCAGTTGATTCGGTCGGACCTTTCCACATGTTGCAAGGTCCAACTTAATCGTCAGGTTATTAGTGGTCAACAGGTGGATCTACATGCCTTTTCTGATGCTAGTAATAGTGCATACGGTACTGCCATATACATATGCAATTGTAGTGCAGCGAAACTGGCTATAGCGAAGGCCAAAGTAGCCCCTATAAAGAAGATTACAGTTCCTAAATTAGAACTTACTGCATTGCTTCTGTCTGCTCGTCTAATAAAGTTTACACTGGATACTTATACAGACATACTACAGATTAATAATGTCTATGTCTGGAGTGACAGTCAAATAGCACTTTCATGTGTCCACAGCCAGAAAGTATTACCGGTTTATGTTTCTAATCGCACTGATGAGATACATAACTTAGTTCCTACAGCTAAATTTTGCTATGTGAGCACCAATGATAACCCCAGTGACATAATATCCCGGGGGATCTCGGCGCAACAGTTTATGTCGTCCTCTATTTGGTGGCATGGACCTCCATGGCTTATATCTCCGTCTGAATGGCCTCAGGATTTCAGGGAATGCATATCTGATCCTTCAAGTCGGCCCCAAGATGATGTGTTAAGTAGTTCGACTGTGAGTACTACACATCAGGAAAACAAGTTGGTAGAGTGGGAACGTTACGGCAGCTATGATCAAGTAATACGGGTATTTGCAGGGATATACCGTTTCATTAACCCGTCCAGCACCAGCGACGCGTCTGGCGCGTCGGCGATGTATGTAACGCACAGCCCCAGCGACGCGTCTGACGAGTCACCCTAATTGCTCCGACCGTAACCTCAGGTGTAGCCACTCGAGAGGGCTCAGATTTGTATGGGAACTGTGTACGTATCCCACGCAACCGTGCCGATGGTTGAAAACTCTCAAAGTCCACGTGCGTGCGCGTGAGCGTGCAATAACCTGTTTTTTGGGGGTATTTGCCTTCAATTTTTTACTCTTGTAAAATACGTTTTCGGGGGCTCTGTAGAACCATTCTTTAAGCTTTTTGAGCGGTTTTTCGTGGTTTTTCCTTCATTCCTAACCCATTCGCTATTGTTTCTGGAATAAAACCATTTTTTGAAAACCGGCCGGGTTCTGGTGAACAAACAATACAAAACTAGCCGGGGCTCCACGGGTTAACAACATGAGAAGTCGGGCTCACGGGTCTTTCCTTAGTGAAGATTCGAAGCATATCAGACTCCATGAATTGAGATCAGCAGAAGCGAAACTAATATGTTTAGTACAAAAGGAATCTTATCCTACTGAACATCAAATCCTGAGCAAGGAGTCAAAGGCCAAACCCTCTAACTTAATGAGGCAGCTAGGATTATATATGGAAGGAGGCATAATTAAGTGTAGAGGCAGGATACAAAAGGCGGACATTATTGATTCTGCGAAATATCCTGTCCTCCTTAGCTCCTCTTATTTGATTACCAAACTGTTGATTCGCCAATGCCATAGGACCTGCCTACATTTTGGCGTAAACTATGTTCTGGCGTATATGCGACAACGTTGGTGGATCCCTAAGATGAGACAAGCAATTAAAGGGATCCACAATAGCTGTACTATCTGTAAAAGACTACAGGGTAAGCCTTACTCCCCAGTAGATCTACCTCCCTTACCTGAGTTTAGGGTACAAAGGACTGAACCATTTCAGGTAACCGGGGTAGATTACACCGGAGCAATTCAAGTTAGAGGATCGGCCGTTCTATTCACATGTGCATGAGGGTTTTTTGCATACTCTAAGACGCTTTGCAGGCCGCAATGGTTTCCCTCAAATTATTATGAGCAATAATGCGACTTGTTTTGTCGGGGCCTCTAAATATCTCCAGAGTTTAATGGATGACCCGCAGGTTGTGGCTACCCTCACTGGAAAGGGTTGTCAGTGGAAATTTATACCAGCACGTGCACCATGGTTCGGGGCAATTTGGGAGAGAACTATCGGTATCGTCAAATCTGCCATGAAGAAGGTATTAGGAAGGGCACTGGTAACCAGACGGGAGTTGCAAACCATCTCAATAGAGATTGAGATGTCAGTCAAGGACAGGCCCTTGACCTATACCTCGGCAGATGTTGATGACCTCTTACCCATTTCGCCTTCTATGCTAACACGTGGACGAACCCTTAATACCTTTCCTAGATCGTCAGTAAATGACGAAGATCTGCATGACCCTACGTTCGGCAATGCTGACGCCACACGTCGTCGCTTCCAGTATGTGAACAAGGTGTCAGACGATCTATGGAAACGGTGGACCCAAGAATATTTGCTGTCTCTTCACGAGCATCACTCTAATAAGATCAAAGGGACGAATCAACGATGGCCTCGTATCGGGGATATCGTACTGATTCATGATGAGCGTCATAGGTTATTTTGGAAGCTTGGGAGGATTGTCGATTTGTTCCAGGGCATTGATGGTCTTATAAGGGTTGATAGAATACGAACTTCGACAGGGGTTACTACTCGCCCAGTCGTAAGGTTATATCCCTTGGAGCAGGATGTAGAACTGCCGGATGATCCTGGCGTCTCTACTGATACCACTCCACGGGAGAGTGCTGGTGACAGTGCTCCTCAAGGTGGGGCAGCTGATGATAAGGATGATCCTCCTCAGGCTTCAGGTGGCGCTCGTCCCAAAAGGAGGGCGGCTATGAGTTCCGTGGATCTATGGAGATCAAAGATCAAACAAGGTGATCTTTGACTTCGACGCCCTTTTTTTGTTCTCTGTATATAGCTCCTGTATATCATTTTTGGTGGCGGGCAATATGTCGGGAATAGGGTAATGATCCCGACAGTTTTAGGTCCAATAGGACATTTGAATTTGGCGGTATCGTATCGCATGTACGATTTCGGCTGGTTCTTTGTGTATTGTAGTTTATTCTTAAGTATAGGTTAAGTATTAACTGTAATGTATAAATATCTACATCAGCTCTAGATGTATCATGAAACCAAGTTATGGGTTATAATTATTATGAGCCTGCAGCCATATGTAATTTCGCGAAGCGATCGGACGCCGGCCCTTTAGTCTCTCAATCAACACCATACAGCCAACATCTTCCCCCCCCCCCCCCCCCGGCTCTGACTCAACCCACAGTTCACCATGTGCTACCAATACTAATCTATAACAACAGTCCTACATTACCAGTCCTCTAATCTAAGTTCATTGTATCGATATTGTATTATGTGAACATTCCTACATGTCATGCAATTGAATTAGCCGTGTGTGGAGGACTGGATTACACCCATCCACTACGTCGTTGGTAATTATATTATAACGATTTGTTGGGATATTTCATGTACCAGTGATATGCAATTTAACCTCTTTATCTAAATTCCCGACAACTACTATGCAAAAACAAATTGTAAGCTTTTATGATTAATTAAGTAAAAGAAAATTGAAATAATATAATGGCAAAATATATATTGGTTTTGAATTTGAATATACACGATTTGTTATACGTAAGTGAACATAGTGAACTGAAACTTTAGATCACAAAGAAAAGGGAAAACGAGGAGCCGAAATAATGTAGAAGGATAGTAAATAAGGGATGAATATATAATGCAAGGAATGAAGCACGTAAGTACATGCAGTACTAAAAAGGCACAATGTAAGAATCTAAGATTCGCGAAGTATTGTATAATAATTTATAATCGTCCAAAGAATGATAGATCATATTCATGAATTGTAAGGATTGCAAAATATGGGAGTGTAATGAATTAGTTCACCATTATGAAGGATTAATGACAGTAATACGACCGACCAATGGCAAAATAAACACTAATAAGGTCTAGCAAAATGAAGCGTGAAATAAGACAGGAAAAGCAAACAATTATATGAATAAAGGAAGGATGAGAAACAATGATGGAAGACAACAAATAGAAGAGGTAGGTACATTAATCATAAAAAAGTAATATACAACAAATTAATATATAATAAAGAGGACATCTTTTTACCTTTGATTCTGGCTAAAATCAAACGCTAGTATGCAGTTTAGGAGGGACCCTTGTTACTCAGAGTGCCTATTGAGATCGTATTTACCTCATTCAGTCCTAGAGGTAGATTATAAGTTAAAGAAAATCAATTGTTGATAGCCAGAATATAATGTAAATTACGTTATCGTGCTGAAGGGGTAAGAGTAAAGGGAGTAGAGGGAATAAACAAGGTCAGACAAATAATATAATCAATTAAGCATGAGAATAAATTAAATAATGGGGAAAATTTGACTAGTAAACATAAAGGTGCAAAGACAGGACAAAATAAACAAAGAGGAAGTATATACAATGAAAGTAAATCGATAAAAATGAACTCAGCAGGTGAGAAGGGAAGGAGGACATCCACCATGACGCTGCATCTAGTCCTACAATATTTCAGAGTCCTCGTATAATTCACACACCGTAAAGCAATGGCAAGTGTGTACGTGCTAACGATCAGACAACTCGCTAGCCTAGGGAGGAAACAAAAAATGCGTATTAATATTACCCAGATGCATATTCCGAAGTTTGGACTAGTTTATACTCCAGCTATGCTTTTCTTTTACTAGGACATTCACGTTAACTCGATCATTCTAGCTTAACCTGATTTATAACTTCACTAAACCTAACTTTACTTAACAGTTACGTTAAATTAGAATGGTCTAGGTTAGGTTGGGTCGGGTTAGGATGAGTTACGTAATCGTCTTGGTAAATAAATAACTAGTGCTGGAGAATGAACGACAAACTTCGGTAATATGCAACCCGGATAAAGTTGTAAACGCCACAAAATGAGAATAGTCATGACAAAAAGTTTTCTGGATTGGGATCTTAAGTGGAGGAATAGCGTAAAAACTGTCTGAATGGTTGAGAGATTTGTGGTTCCCTTTTACCAATTAGTAGAAATTATTTTGTTCTTGTCTAGCACCTGTAACCCTCAATATTGAGAGACGATCGTTGTGTATTATTTGATTTATGTGGTTATTTAATCAGCTTAGGAAGGATAACGCAAAGTCGGAAGTTAATTAATCGGTACATATTGTATTATTTTTCGATTTCCCTCAGGGCGTTTTAAATTTTTTGTTTTCGAATTCAGTACATAATCATCATATTAAATTTGTTCTGGCTCTGTTTTCAAGAGTCACCGTTGATGACGTCTTCACCCCCCTTAAAATAGAAATATCTTATTATAATTATTTGCTATGTTAGGATAACAATTATAAGAAAACAAAGCACATGGGCATTATTTGTCAAATTAACATGTTTTGAAGAGTGACACAAACAGGAAGTGATTTTTGGTGAGCTATGGTCTTGAAGAAAAAATGAATGCACGGTAAGGTTTCCTTTACATTAGTGTATATTGATGATGCTAATCCAATTACTAACAGACTACACAATTTAGTTTATAAAAGGTCCGCTTTCGGATGCAAAGGATTACGTAGAGCTCAGGAAATGAATAATGTACTTTATTCGAATGTGAGCCATTGATTGGCCCTCTGCCTTCCCGGAGTCGGTTCGCGGTAATCATTTCAATCGTCCTGTTAGACATTACGCCAGTCACGTACCCTCATACTATATCGCTCCGGGGGATATGTAAGCTATTCCCGGACGCTTCTAGAGGCGGAGTCCCACCAGTATTTTTGTAGCACTTTACAATTAGCATTTTTTTTCCTGGCCAAGTTCGGGACTGGTTTGTATTGTCGGCAACCATAGTCAGTTATATTTCTGCTTGCGGTATATTGCTATGTCCCCATCTTCGTGATTTAGCCATTACAAATATTTGGTGACATGTTACTAATTAAAAAGAACAAAAAACTACATGAATATAATACAGACATTGCAATTTCATAGTTTCCATCAATTATGTACACATTTGCTGTTGAAAGATTAAAATGTATATCAGGTGAACAATAATACACCATACACTGCATGGAGATTAATTAGGTTGGTCGTATATAATGAAGCCTACATTGAAAAGCTGACATAACCGGCACTAAAATTATGTATAACAACAAAAATAAAAAATAAAAACGAAACAATAAAGCGATATCATGGTACCCCTATTTAGCTATTTCCTATTAAGAGTGGTTATTATTTGTTGAACGTGGTTTATCATTTCACTCCTTCTCTCTATCTTATATGTAAAACAATTCAAACACCATCCAAAATGGCCATTCTACCAAATTAGAAACATAACCACTATATAAAAAAAAAAAAAAAATTATTCATTCGAAAATCATAACCGTTTCAGACGACCCTCTCCATCCAAGCCTGACGGTCAACACTAGTTATATATAATCTACAGTATATCCCAACCCTCTAGTCAATGGAACTGAAGAGGTTATAACTTTTCTTTGGCTTAGAACTGTTCTATTTTTACCGATCTTCATCTCTTCCACTGTATCATTAGACAAAACGCACGCTCACCCGAACAAGTAGCTGGTACACTATTGGTATATTATTGGTCTTGGGTACACGATTATATGATAAACTTGATAACAGTAAACATTGAACGAAAGATAGTACCGAATCATTTTTTACAACGAATATTTCATGAAATGACGGGTCTGAAGACAAGCCATCCAAGAAACAGTTGCAGAATAGCCAGTCTGCAACTCCAGGACCCTAAGAAGACAAGAGAGCAGAGAAGAGAAATACAGGAGCCACCCCTGTTTACCCATGCTCTGGCCAACACACAAATACAAAAGCTACCCCTGTTTCCCCGTGCTCTAAGACAACAGCCACCCACCATGAGAATGGGAAATTCTAACCACCAATCAATGCCCTGCTCTCCAGCCCTCCCCCCAACCCTCATAGCCAACCACAGCACAGCATTTCCTCAGCTCCCGGATATGGAATACACTGTGAAGAAATGTTTATGCAAATAAAACATCAACGGCCTGAAATCTACCGATATAAATGGATATAGACAAGAGGACACATTGTGACAAACCAGGAGATATAATAAACCTCTACCAAGAACAACTCTTAGGCGAGCTATAGCAATGTGTGTCTAGGAATGCAGCTCATGGACGATTCTGTACACGTCCCATTTTTCCATTATTAGGCTAAATAACTAGTACTTAAGCCATTAATAAACTACCTAATATAGATATAACAATGTAAATAACCACTATGTATGCCTACGACAAGCAATTACCTCACAACTTCATCACAACCATTTCCCCATATCCCTCTGATTTTGAAAACCTGTAAACGAGAGTCAAGGAAAAAGACGCACATTATCTCAAGGAAATTGTAGTGAAGTATGCAAACCACACTACGATACTATTCTAGACCTACCTAGGAACAGAGTAGCTAATCCACAGTTGTAGCTTGTACCAGCCTGCCCCTACCCTGCCCGGAGAGTGTGCTTACCTGAAGTGCCCCTGAAGTCCTGTTCGAGTGATGCCCTACCCACCTGAAGTGCTGCTCGAGTGACGCCCTACCCACCTGAAGTGCTGCTCGAGTGACGCCCTAGTGCTGCTCCTCGGACCCACGACCTACATTGGCCAGACCTGTACTCTCTTCCCCTGCCCTCCAAATATTCCCTAAGTGTTTCTGTGTATTTTTCGTTGTGTTATTGTTGTCAAGGTAAAGTAAGATATGTGAACCGTGTTGTGCTCATTACCTCTGAGATCTGTGCCTAAGATCCTTAATTGCATACTCTGTTAATCCTTCTGAACCTTACATATCATCTGTGTTAAAACTGTCTATCAGTCCTAGCCCTGTTATTTGATTAATTTTCTACAGAACGTCTTACGCATACGTTATACAATTGTGTTCAGTTATTCACCTTGCCACACAGTCACAGATCTTTCTATATATGTATTCTGCTATGTATTTTGTGAGCTGAGGTCGAAATGTATTTCGTGATTTGATTTCCCTTCCTAACTAACTTTACCTAGAACCTACGCCCATTTTTATAACGAATTTACCTTAATATACTTAATTATTATCCCTATAATCTTCCCTGTGAAAATTCATTTCTCCCAGCTTCCCTGATTACGTTCGATTACATAATCACCTTTGTAATTATTTTATGAATTCGTATTAATGTTCATTTGATTACTGATGTAAGTAATTCTGATTCTTCATGCTCAGGAATTCCAGCATTGCATAGATTCTGTTACTTAATTCCACATCACTTACCATGCACCTATTGTTCTAGTGTATGTTCATTATAATTCCACATCACTTACCATACACCTATTGTTCTAGTGTATGTTCATTATAAGACTCTGTTAACTCGTTCAGACCTCTTAAGAATACTGATATAAGTATTTCTTTAGCATAACTTCGTCGTATGCGCCCAAATTCTTTTGTTAATTAATATTCTGTTAATTATCAATTCACGCTAATAATTATAAGCGTTTCCAGAGCATTCGTTGACTAACTTCATTTAGTTAATTATAATTTGTTCTCCAGTGTAATTAAATAGATTTATTCTATAGTTCATTCATAATTATATGCAAACTTTATATCTGAATTCCTCGGCTGGTTTCGTTTTTATTACATACGATCGTTGACGTGAATATAAGATATTCATTAGAAATTACACAATTTAGATTACGAGCTTAATCTTTTGTGCAATTAATTAATTCATATTCTGCCACCAATTTTAGAGTAATATTATTAAAACTACAATTCTAGTTGCACTAACTTTGAATTTAATTTCCACCACAGCAGTCCAGTTCATGACCTGACCTCCCCAGTTAAGTAGGAAGGTCACTTGAGAATACCGCGGCTACCTGAGTAGTGCGCCCCTCTACCGTGTGACTCAGCCAGCCTACCTGTGTGTTTATTTTCTCAATCCACCCTGTGTCTCCTATATTGAGACTATTTTGTTTTCTTTATTTTTTTTGTTTTTCACGTAAGACACTTGACTCACATCGATTGTTATTATTAAGGGTTGTTTTTTCTATGTTCATGTTCTACTTGTGTTGCTATTTTATATAACTGATACCTATAACCATATTTGTTTATGATTGATCTTGTTAAGAATCTCAACATATATGTACCCTGTTATTGGCATATTATTATTGTTATTGATTCAAGCAAGAAACCATCCCCAACTACGAATCTATATTCGCGAGTTGGAGATTGAAATGATTATGTTGAGACGATCTATGACTCCTCAAGATAGACGTCATCTGAATTAAAATACCATTCATACATTCTATGTGTGTTGTTATTGAGTTCTGTATTATCCTAATTGAATACCTATTCTGTGCTGTTAAGAACGTGTTCGGTGTGACCCTGTCGGGCTATATTAAGGTTTATAAGTCCATAATTGGATTTTTGGGAGACTATATCACGAGTTGTAAATATTACAACGCGACACAACATTTCATAATATTCATCAGCGTATACAAATTATTAAATCAAATTTTCACCACGTTTCACTACAGCCAATTGTACATTGGTCTGTGAAAACTATTAAGATTGATATTTTCTTTTGATTTGGCTTTGATAAAAACTTCTACTTGCTCTATGTAGTTCGATTTTGTATTTATTAAATACGCAACTTTCTATTCGTTCTCCTAAATCAAGCATACATTTATCAATCTTACATTAACTATTATTTTCTAACTTGGTTTTCTTTGCGATTGTCGCAATTTAGTATACTCGTGCATACACTTACTGTACAGCTAGATGTCCATGTACTCTATATCGAACAGGTTAGACACGGAGGCTTAAGAACTTTAAATTGTTTGAATGATCCACAATAACTAAGTCACTTTGCTTTATTACTCAAAGCTTATTGTCTTGACTGCACGTATAACTTGCCGCAATGAGTGGGGAGGTCCTACGCATTTCACACTCCTCGAAAGGGTGGAGTCAAAAGCATTTTGTCTCATCAATTCACCTCCTCTTACTAATGTTCTACAATCTCTCTCTACACGCCACAATGTTGCATCTCTCTCTCCACATTCGCACTTTGGTCGTACTTCTGTTGCATTGCAATCGAGGAAATTCGCCTTTTTCGCCTTTATTCGATTTCATTCGCTTCTGAAAAACCCCTATTCGCCGCGAATTTACGGACATAGAAAAAAAACACTGTCGCAGGGCATTCGCCATCGAAAAGCCGCACAGTAGGATACCCCCTTTACTCGATATTGTTACTCCCTGATCGGTTTCTCTGTCTACACTCTTAAGCTGAGTGCCATTCATCGAATAGTTTGCTTTCTCATTTCGGTATCCGATATGTAGCACTTGCATTAATCCGCATTGAAACTCATTTGCCAAATTTGGGCCCAACATGACATCTTATCTAGATTGTGTTGCATATTGTCAACTTGTTCTTTTGAGAGTACGCTATTTGCAATTTTTGTATGGTCAGCAAACTTTGAGTTTGTAGAGGTGAGACCCTCATCTATGTTGTTGATATAAAGTAGAAAGAGCAGGGGAGGGAGGCAAAGAGAAGGGGTTGGGACAAAGTATATAACTAACTAGCGTTCATATATTTGGGGTTGGGGTACCATGGGGAGTCCTGTGGGAAGGCCCGATCTTGGCCATGGCCTTCCTTAGGGACTCGGGGCTGTTCGGCCAGGCAGCCTAGGGGGCGACAGCAATAACAACAACTACAATTAGTGATGCAGTGGAAATATGGATGGAGCTCAAGATATAATTTTTTGATCACACTCATAATAAGAACATTCGACAGCAGTTTGAAAAAAGAATGTAAATGTCACTCACACCAGCTCATCTCTTTGCCAGTTTGACAGATCCTAGATTTAGAGGGGAATCACTCCAAAACAGCTATATATAGCTCAAACACAGGAAAATGCGAGTGAACATTTTCCAAATTTTATGTCGTGTTTAATGAAATTAATTGGAAAAAAGTGACCCATATAAGTAATATCACTTTGCAGAGAAAGTAATTACAGGCCTTACACCTTTTGCATGGTGGCAGAGTTTTGCAGTGCAAATGAATCAAGATGCACTACACACCGCTAAACAGCTGCTTACTGCTATTACCTCTTCCACAAGGGTTGAGAGAATATATTTTGTCTACATTGGGTCTTGCTCTTACAAATGTGCGAAATGTTCTCGGAAATGAAAAGGCAGGAAAGTTGGTAACTATTTTCAAGCATCTAACTCTAAACCAATGAAATATGTATAAAGTGAAGTATAGTGATGTATATAAACTAAAGACAATTAATAATTTTATTTATAATACAATTAATACATAAACATAGCAAGCCAGTTACGATTAATCATTGTAAAGTTATAGGAAGAAAACAGGCTCTTTAATTTAATAATTACAACAAGTATCAAGAATTAAGAAATACATTACAGTACCATAAATGTCTTGTTTATTTTTTCTATGTAAAATATTCAGGAATAATAGCAGAACATGGATTTATATATATTCTATACTTAATTAGCTCAGTGAATGTTGAGTTAAGTTGTTGCAAGATCAAAGTGTTAAGGCTAGAGTCTGCTGTTACCTGAACCCAGGAAGGACAGGAATCGTGATATTAATATATTGTGGCTTTCCGGAATCCAACACAATATTTACTTCTACTATATCACAATTACGAGTGTTCATGGTCACGTTTGGTGTTGTATTTTGGTAAAATTGTATTATTGTCTGAGGTCGCAATAGGTCCCTGTTAATAATATGAGTTAATGTCGTACTATTGTATACTGTTGCAGTGTATTAATGATTTGTATTTCGTGTACCCCTTACCCTTTTATGTAATAAACTAGTTTTATGCATATATTTATCTTTAGTTGACCTATTCAACTGAGTACTATATAACCCAGGTCTTAGAATATTTGCATACAACAAGAACAACGTATATAAACTGAATATAATGTATTATTATTAAATTTACATACATTTTCATCATCATCATAAATATTGTCTCCTTTTCTCAGCCTCATTATTTTGTCCTTAATCTTCATTTTGCTATTTACATACCTGTAGAACAATGTTGGATCACTTACACATTTTTCCTCAATGTTTTTTTTGTATAATGTTTTCAATTGCTTCCTGTTTCGTAATACCGACATACTCGTTTCTTAACCTCCTATATTTATTCCAGGTTTGTTAATTTATCCTCCTGGCCTTATTCCTCTTATCCCATAGCTATTCAACATTCATCATTGAACCAGTATTTTATCTTTTCGGTCTGTTTCCTTGTTTTGGCACATACCTGTTACAGCATCATCATAAATGTTTTAAAACACACAGTATTTCTCATTACCATTGTGTTTCTGTTCAATTTCACTCAAGTCTGTATCCCTGAAGCAACTTTTTAATAACCTAAAATCTGCTTCCCCATAGTTTAATCTCCTTTCTTTATGTTCTTTTCTCTCTAGCATTGTTGGGTGTGAGTGTGTGTGTGTGTGTGTGTGTGTGTAATAATAATAATAATAATAATAATAAACGGTTTATTAAATAATGGCAGCCTCATGAGCTGAAAATACACATTTTACAATTTAGTGGATGAACATGAGATGTACAGATATGAGGATGGTAAGCTTAGTTTACAAACAAAATAAATAAATACAATAATGATGCATGTGCAGAATACAAATTATCATAAAATAACCATGAGAGTAAGTGATATACAGTACATTTACACATTTATTAACTTACTCATATACAGAACATACGTATATACACGTACGTGCGCACATACATATACATACATATATAGGAACATAAGAACATGCAGTAAGTGTGCACATGTCCGTATACACAAACGCTCACGTATGCACACAGACATACATACATACAGAAACTGTTTTGGTAAGTGAGGTAAAGAGGGTGCGGGTACTACAATGGGAGGTTAATCCTCGGTAGTGCAGGTGTGTGTGTGTGTGTGTGTGTGTGTGTGTGTGTGTGTGTGTGTGTGTGTGTGTGTGTGTGTGTGTGTGTGTGTGTGTGAGACAGAAGGCGAAATATGGAAGAGCTGGGCGTTCTATTGTTAAGGGTGGAAATACATGGATGAAGATACGCGAACACTTAATAATAGATAATGCTTATGCATAGATTTATAATCAGAAGTTGCGCTAGTGAGCAATATGTTCTCGCTCATATGTACGTATATTTACATACATATGTGCATATGACCATATAAATATAAATACACGTACAGTACATATATATATTATATAACTTATATTCTCAACCGGGCTCGAACCATTGACAGCACGTACACACAGACATACATATACATAAATATATGCACATTACATGCATATATGCTCTTCTCTTATCCTACCTGATACTCTCAGCCGGGCTCGAACCTCAAACAGTATACACTATACACATATATATATACATAAATAACGCATACATACATACACATATACGCACACATACATACACATATACTGCACATACATAGATACATATATACACATATACATAAACAAACTCAAGCAAATACATACATAATTATATTCTGATACACACACGCACACACACTTAGCATATTATTAAAGGTGGGCGCGTATATATGGTGTGACAGACCGTTATTACACATTATTAATAATATTAACAATGGTTGGGATAGGACTATTTTTATATCTGTCAGTTCTTGCTCTTATTGGTTGGAGTGTGTTGAAATGACGAGCTGCACGTGTAGGTCTAGGGGCGTCTGGTGGAAGTAAGTTTCTGTGTCGTGGGTGAACAAGCAGCTTAGATGCAAACTGTTTGAGTGTGTTGTAGTGGTGGGTTGAAAGTGCAGGTATGCTAAGGGTGGTGAGAGCTTCCTCGTACCCTGGATATGTGCCACCCAGGATGATCCTGCATGCCCTCCTCTGAACTCTCTCCAGTTGACGTTGTTGTGTTAGGGTTAGAGAGGAGGACCAGGCGGGAGAGGCGTAGGTGAGCTTAGGGAGTATAAAGGTGTTATATATACTCTTCAGCTCATTCTCCGGCGCCCCCAGGGATCTCAACCGCCTTAGCATAAATAACTTGTAAGTGGCGGTCCTGACTGTGGTAGTTACATGTTTCTTCCAGTTCAGTTTGTTGTCCACAGTGATTCCGAGGAGTTTGGTGGACTCAACAAGCTGAAGGGGATGAGGACCAATTGTGACAGTGGGTGGAGGAAGGTCAGTAACGGAAGTGTTGATGTGCATGACCACTGTCTTGTCATGATTGATAGTCACATGATTGTCTGTGGTCCAGGCTTGAAGACGGTCGAGGATGTCTTGTAGGGGGTCATAGTTAGGGGAGGTGTTATCGACAGTAATGCCGACTGTCGAGTCGTCCACGTACTTCCAGTGGAATGGGGTGTCCTTTAGGGCATCATTAATCAAGATGAGGAACAATAGAGGCCCCATCTTTGTGCCCTGTGGGACTCCACATGTGATGTCTAGGAAGGTGGAGATGAAGCCTTGGTATCGCACTGCTTGTCGTCTGTCACTAAGGAAGTCGGTCAACCACGCAACCAGGGTAGGATGTAGCCCCAACTTTATGGCCTTGTGATGATGATGGTGTGGTCAACAAGGTCAAATGCTTTCCTGAAGTCAATAAAGGCAAGGGCGAGGGAAGTCTTTCTCTTCTCAAGATTTGTGTAAATATAATCTAGGAAGCTAATAAGACAGTGAGTGGTGGAGGAGGTTTTTACGTTGCCAAACTGTTGGGGATCTATCAAGTGACGGATTTGTGAGTAAGCCCAGGTGAATACAAAGTCCTCACAGATTAGACTAGGGATGGGCGTAATGGCAATTGGTCTGAGTTCATTAAGAGAATGTGGGGAGGGGGTTTTGGGGATTGGAGTGACGTATGAAGTTTTCCAGTCTGCAGGGCATTTACTTTGCCTTAAGGAGGCATTAATTATCGAGCAAAGGGGGGTGGCAAATTCCACTGAAAATTCTTTGTATATTTTCATGGGTAGGTCTACTGGGGTTGTTGATCTTTTTGATTTGAAACTGGAAAGCTTTTTGGCCACTTCAAATTCTTGAACAGTTACTGGGGGGGAAGGGGATGAGAGGAAGGCAGGGAGGTTGGTGCGGTCTAGTTTGGGGAGGGTTTGGCAGATGGTAGAGAAGTGATTATTTATCAGTTCAGGTGCATCTACACGAGGGACATGGGAAACACAGGGGATCGAAGGAGTCCCACTACTTAAGCCACAAAGATTCTTAATTTTAGAGTACCACTGACTGATATTGGTTTGTTTTAAATGATGAATCTTTGTAGGGTAGTAGGACTTCTTCGCCCAACGGATTTCCCTTATCACAATGTTGCGTAGGTCCTTGTAGCGATTGTTGTCCGTGTAGAAGGCCTTATTCCGATTCTGCATCAGTCTCTTGATCCGAGGAGTAATCCATGGGACGTCAGAGGGGTGCATTTTGGTCCTCTTGGTGGGGAAGAAGTGGTGGTAGGCTTCGGTGGTGGTAGATACAAAGTTGTCCCATTTGGCATTAACATCTTCTTCAGTGAGAACCTCCGTCCACGGGTAATGAACCAAGTGTGTGTGTGTGTGTGTGTGTGTGTGTGTGTGTGTGTGTGTGTGTGTGTGTGTGTGTATGTGTATGTGTGTATGTGCGTGCGTGTGTGTGAACAGTTTATAACGCTGTAGCCCTGAGGGTGATAGTTGTATATAATAATAATGTTTATATCACCACCCCAGTTAGTGTGTGCGAGGTAAGGTACATACTACACTGTGGAATCTACTGGCTGAGGTGGTGACGGAGGAAGGATCGACGAGTAAATATTGTACTGGGCTGCAATCTTCCGTTACTTATCCGTGCTGCTGATCACCCTAATTCCCTCATTACGCTATTATTCCACAAGTTACGAGTTACTCCCTCTCAGATAAAGACTCAAATCAACTTGCCTAACTCAGGATTATCAGAGCCCTGTGGAACTTATTGCCCTTATCTTTCACGGAAATCACGTTTGACTTCAAGTGCTGAAAATTATAACCAAACGAGAGTTTGATGGAGTTGCGCTTGGTTCTAAGAATTAGGGTTATTACTGTAGGTGCATTTTGATAAATTTAGTACATAATCTACACATCCTGGTTACCCTTAATATGTCTTCTTTATACATTTATCATACCTTTGATAGTTTCAGATAAGGATACATTTGTTTTAGTTTAAATTCATACAAGCATGAGAGTATTCAAGTTAAAGCAAATATTATAGAAACCTAAACAAATATTTGTTAACTAACTGCATTTTAGTTAATAAAGGAACAATTACAAACAATCCATTGATATTTGCATGCACATACCAAAACTATTTCAATTGTGAACAATGAAGTAAAATAATAAAAATAGATCTGTAATGGATTTTCAAGGCTCCTTCAAAGCCTTTATGATCGAAGAAGAGAAAGTGACACTCATAATCAACTAGATAACATTACTGTATATGATTTATAATTTTGGTTTCAAGTACTTGTTCGAAAGCAAAACTAATTATTCAAGGTTTATCTAAAATACTGATTCGTATTCTGATTGAACACAAGAAGATACTCGCAATACAATATCTACGAAATATCTACTCTACCTTACAATGTATTGTATACTGTATAATAAAAAAGTCTGTATTTTCAGCAAGTACGCTATGCTGCATATTTTTATTTCTGGAATATATGCATACAAGATAAGATGTGATATCTATGTAATCATGATATTTATAGTAGGTTCCTGAACCGCATAAATATATCTGATTTGACATAGTTTGTCGACGTGAAAAAAATAAACTAACAGAATGAGAACAAAACTCTAGCAAGAACCACAGCACCTAATGGCGTCATCCTTAGATCAGATTTGTTTAAACAATTGTACTTAAGCCGATATGAATTACAGACTTATGGAACATTTATCTGTGGAAGTTAATTCCATAGAGCGCTTGTTCAGGAAACACCATAATGCTGAACAGCATAGGTTAAGCATTCGGGAAAAGTGATGAAAAAAGGTGGTACAATTTAACCAAGTTAACCTAAACATTTACCGTGAAATATCTGTCAAACACTGCACGGAATGCAACATTGATTGTTATATGTAGGGCTTGAAACTCTTTAGTACAAATTGACAATATAAAATATTGTTCTATTTTTGTATTTTTGTTTTTTTCTCAACAGTATCAGTACATCTTGTTCTCATCTATTTGACAATGGTGAGCAATACTGCAACCTAGAAGGCCTATGACTTGTATGTATTAAGGGTGGAAGTTAACGTTATGTTATAATACTCAAGGGAAAGATAAAAACAGTAAGACAAGTTATTGCATAATTTGAAAGAACTTGAATTATGTTTATGGTAAAGTCCAGTCAGAAATTGAAATATTCGAAGAGCTTAATTTTTCGCTATTTGTTTTCATTACAAGATCTTCAATACTCTAATTTGCATAGATGATATATCATCATACTTTTTGTTCCATGTAATGATTTCATTATGGATTTCTAAGGGATATTTTGCAATAAAGATACATTATTAGTTGAAATGTATTTCAGTATTATATTCCTATAATGGTCTCTGGTTGATTAATGTGGTCAAACCTTGTGAATCCTCGAAGAGGAATATACGGGCACTATATGTATATAATTATCCAGACGATGATGATTTTTATTATTATTATTATTATTATTATTATTATTATTATTATTATTATTATTATTATTATAAATGTAGGCATGGTACTACTGCTACATTCATTGAACGACAAATGTCCATTCACTGCAGGGATTAATATACTCTTTAACATAAAATAATGGACACAATTATTGTGGAGTATTGTATACCTTTGATCAACACTATGAAATTGTGCCTGCCAGTTCAGATTCAACCAACTATAAATTCAACAGGGATAGCGGCATTAAAGGTGAACGATGTCGTCGTTGGTTACTCCATGAATGTACAGTGAGTATCAGAATAGAAGCATAATTTTCATTGACGTTAATTCGATCAAATGCATCTGCTTTAAAGTAGTTATGATAAGATTTAATATACAAACCCAAATGTGTAAGTATATACAATAGGATGAACATATTTACGATAGAATATGACTTGGAAATAAGGAGTGTCTTGTAAAGAAATGTTACAATAATCTATGATACTATAGTGTTAAGGGTATATTTCACACTTGTCGTTGCCTGTACTTGTGACGTCGTGAGTAAATAGTATATGTATGCCTGTGGGTAATTGGTGAAAGTGGTGATAATGGTGGTGGTGGTAGGTTTCGTGTGAGTGGTAGGTTAAGGGGAATTATAACATGGTTCTCCATGCTAATGACGCAGCTAATGCTATGGTGAGTAATGCTAGTTATGGTGGTAAGGCTAAGTGGTAAAGTAGTGTATATATCTTTAGTCGTTGTGGTAAAGGTACGAGTAGTAGTAGGTATTGTAGTGCTTTTATTAGTGATGTGCACTCGGATACTTTAGTCTCTAGCACACTCATAAGAATTCGTGGAACCCATATGTTTTTTCTGTATGCAATTACAACTATTTGGATTGATTTATGGATATAACTTACTTAACAATAAATAGTTTATATAGTTTTGTAGTTGATTTATAAACAAAAAAAATCCCTAAATTCATTTCCAGAGATAAACTTCCATAATTAGAAATAGGTGAGGTCCGCGAATGTTGTATTAGTGGGCTAGAAACTATGGTATCCGATAGTACAGTTGGGCACATAAATTAGTTCCCACTCTGTGATTCTATGTATAGGAATAACCATAGTGTGATTCAATTTCTCCCACTATCCCTCCATAGAAATATTCCGGAAGATTATCAACAAGTGTATATAAGTGTGCGTTACTGTGTGATGTACATCAGTCTCTCTGTGTAGGATACCCCTACAACAGGTAAGGAAATGGGGGTGGAGTAGTAGGGAAGTAACATATAACCAAAATCAAATACAGTATATATATATATATATATATATATATATATATATATATATACTCTGTATATATAATACATTATATATATATATACTGTATGTTATATATATATATATATATATATATATATATATATATGTTTACATCTCTCAGTGGGGTTCGAACCGCCGACCGTCAGGGACGATAGCCGACGCTTTAACCAACTCCAGCACGGCAGTCTGACTGCCGTGGTGGAGTTGGTTAAAGTGTCGGTTGACTGCCGTGGTGGAGTTGGTTAAAGCGTCGGCTATCGTCCTGACGGTCGGCGGTTCGAACCCCACTGAGAGATTAGAAACATATATATATATATATATATATATATATATATATATATATATATATATGTGTGTTTCATACTTCCAGTTGGACTCCAACCTCTGTCAGTCAGGACGAGAGTCCATGCTTTAATCCACTACACCAAGGTGTGGTAAAGGATACTTAACCTTTTTCTATTTATAATAAGGAGAAGGGAAATCCTACTTGGAGAATGTATTTCAATTCAACACAAGTCGTAGGATCCATAGTACCCCCACGCAACTCTGGTTATAGAAATTTCATATAATTCTCGCCCAGACAAACACGAGAGCCATTAATATAATGTATATCTCACAAATACACGTGAGCTACTAAATGTTATATACTGCCACCGGACTCAAACCACCGACAGTCAGGACGAGTGTCCATGATTTAATCACGCCATGGTGTAGTGGCATGGTGTAGAGGTAGTCTTAGTAGTAGAGGTGGTCTTGGCCTGTATAGCTGTGCGTGACGTTACTTTGACGTCAAATTTTTGTTTATGGGCCGAAAGACGTCACGAAAAACGGCTCGTGTGAACCAGGCTTAATTTCTTGGTGTACAACACGTACGGCCAGTGTGTCACTTTGACGTCATACTTTTTTGTATAGCCCGAAATATGACAAGGAAAACTGACCAAAACTGCCCATGTGAACCGGGCTGGTGTAACTTTTGTTTTGTTTTCTATTTTGTTAAACCATCTCTCACACGATTCACTGATGCACAATAATAAGATTCACATACAAACACAACTTATATTCACATAACCGCAAACCTTCAACAGCACAGTGTTGGGGCTTCTATTGAAGGGCGAATAAAGTATGATATGTTCATAACACTCACAGCAAAAATGGACTCCCCCCCCCCCCTCCACCACACACACACACACACACACACACTATTACATTCACAAATACACATCCCTTCAGCAACAACGTGTTAGGGCTTGTACTGAACACCGACCTGATAATTATGTGATAAGTATTACATACACACCCTGGCAGTATTACATACACACCCTGACAGTATTACATACACACCCTGGCAGTATTACATACACACCCTGACAGTATTACATACACACCCTGGCAATTTTACATACACACCCTGGCAGTATTACATACACACCCTGGCAGTATTACATACACACCCTGGCAGTATTACATACACACCCTGGCAGTATTACATACACACCCTGGCAGTATTTAACTAAAATACCTCAAATGGATATATAATGGGATACATTAATTACAGTTATAGTTGAATATTGACCATACATATGGAATGCCTACAGTAGAATTAACGTGGTTTGAACTAAGTACGCAATTTAAATTACACAACATGATGCAGACAGTGCATACTGGTATGTGCTTATTAAATGATTAGTACCGATATTGATTTGAACAACTCACCCTTCAAATTGGGACAAAGCAAATTGTCGCTTACAATATTTAAACAAAAATATAACTCACACCCTTCAATAGTGGCTAATCCAACAAAACACACCAAAGTAGAACTTTACAAAACTGCAACTCCGCACCTTCATAATTGGTCAACACACACACACACACACCATCAATGGTAATACAACGGTAGTGATGTACATCAGTGTAGGTTCAGAGAACATAGAACCACCTCTCAGCACACTCGGATCAAACGTCCTACAGGTAGTGAACATATTCAAACTATTATGGGTTATCATAGACAATAATCTAAACTGGAAACCCCATATCAGTGAAGTTATCAAAGTCTCTGGTTTCAAACTATACCTCCTCCGTCGCCTCAAATCACTCGGCGACCACCCTCTGACCTCACCGGTACGACAAAATGTACTTCAACATAAAATATATGTTCAGCTTAAGCTTTCACTCGTTTCCCGGTCTAATCTCCCACCGCTTATACATACACACACAGTTACTTCCAAAATACTAAATGAATCAGGCCCAATAATAATACCGTATACTCCATAATATAATAATACCGTATACTCCATATAATAATACCGTATACTCCATAATACCGTATACTCCATAATACCGTATACTCCATAATACCGTATACTCCATAATACCGTATACTCCATAATACCGTATACTCCATAATATAATAATACCGTATACTCCATAATATAATAATACCGTATACTCCATAATATAATAATACCGTATACTCCATAATATAATAATACCGTATACTCCATAATATAATACCGTATACTCCATAATACCGTATACTCCATAATATAATAATACCGTATACTCCATAATATAATAATACCGTATACTCCATAATACCGTATACTCCATAATACCGTATACTCCATAATATAATAATACCGTATACTCCATAATACCGTATACTCCATAATACCGTATACTCCATAATACCGTATACTCCATAATACCGTATACTCCATAATACCGTATACTCCATAATACCGTATACTCCATAATACCGTATACTCCATAATACCGTATACTCCATAATACCGTATACTCCATAATACCGTATACTCCATAATATTCTATGATTTTTGCGATTATAACTTTTGTATGTTTTCTTGGTATTTACGTACCTTTAACCCCTTCTGTACCGGCGACGTCTTTTTCATTTTATTTTTGCTATACACAGACGATTTTGTGCTACTAAAGAAGGATCTGTGGTAGTAAAAACGGTTAAGTGAGATAGTTCAAAGCCTATTAGTTGAAGGCTCATTTTAAACTGAATACAATCGTCTAATAGTAGCCAAAATAAAGTTAAAAGGACGTCGCCGGTACATAAGGGGGTAATTATATATATTCACGCACGAGTATATACGTGTGCATATGTATGTGTAGATGTATGTACAGTATATATAGATAAATATATGTATATGTGGGGTTATATGGTAGTGCATGTGTACAATATGTGAATACGTATGCATATGTGGATATATGTGTATAGATGTGTTTATATATATATATATATATATATATATATATATATATATATATATATATATATATATATATATACTGTATAGGCTATATATATAAAAATGCATACACTGCATATATTGATGCGTTGATATGTATGCACTGTCTGTGTGTTGACATGCAGTGTATTTGCTTGTATTGGTACGTACACTCGGTCCAAGAATTATCTGCACCCCTACACTAATCATCTGGTGTGTACAGCTCGATAGGGTTGGCACCTCAGCCTGCAGCTATATCCATCAGAGACGAGGAACGTCTCTGACACATAATAAACAACGTATCTCCTCTAAGATTGATTGTGATTACCGTGTAGTGAGCGAGAGAGAGAGACTACTTGATGATCAGCGTAGGGGTGCAGATAATTCTATGAGCAAGTGTACATGCACATGTACTGTGCTAGGATACAGCACGGTTGCATGTATTTAGTTTAATTAAGCCTACAATAATTCAGTTAAATGTAACTCAGCACAATATGTATTTCTCACAATTATATTTACAGTCCCTGGCTGTAATTCTATATAATCTGTTTATTTACAAAGTAACTAGGCGAACAGTAAACATAGTCAGTAAATATTGTCAGTTAATCAACTCAATAGCATTCAACAAACCCTATTTCGTCTATCAGCAAACCTAGTACATAATGTTTAACCGGTCAAATAGCTCTTAGGCAATATATTATCTCAACTTGAAAATCATCTGCTAACCTAGTACATAATATTGGTCAAATAGCTCTTATGCAATATCTTGCTTTGGTTCTCATCATAAGATAATATATGTTAAAGTTAAGCTACAAACTGTTCCTCTGTACATTTTCAGCCAACTGTAATTACCAATAAACCTTTATTAGTATTAGTATTTATATTATTATTATTATTGTTATTATTATTATTATCATCATTATTATTATTATTATTATTATTATTATTAGTAGTATTATTAGTATTACACACACACACACACACACAAGCGCAAACAAACATATCACAATGCATCAACTTTCTACTGCATGTCACCTTCAATAGTTGCCAGCCAGTGTGAACTCCAGCCGCTATATGTAGGCAAACATTTGGCCTACCTTGCAGTCGATGTGTTGATTTGTAAGCATAAACATGCTATAACTACTCTTCTTTCAAAACTTATGTTTAAATATTAGTACCGTATTTCCTTACTTAGCTCTAGTCACAGCTCAGATTTTCTAGCGTACGAACAAAGGCATGTTTTCATCTAATCCTCCCAATAGAACAGTATATTATCATCATCATCCATAATCATCGCAGCTCCACTCTTCTATTCTGCCAATGGTGGCGCATACGGCCATATACCCATATGTCAATCACAACAGAAGCCTTTCATGTTTCTCTGCCATTCATGCGGGAAC